>QGSO01000164.1:1182302-1229078 GCA_011037825.1 Carya cathayensis | reverse complement strand
TTTTGTCCATAGTTTATTGCAATCATATATTGTTCCTAAATTAACATTATATTTCACTACACCAATGTAACTAAATTAACATTTTTCCTATAATTATAACAAAAAAACAACGTAGTTATGAGTTTATTTACAATAATGTTTGAGTTTTCGATTCACATAATAATCTTTATATATATGGTTTTTTTCTAATAAATATTAAGAAATATAGTTAGAAAGTCAAACCATATCAGCAAACAACACATGAATTGGGTCGCTGTCTACATATCCACTTCATATATCTATATTTGTTCTATTAATCCTTAAGTTGGGTCACCTTCTTAGACTAATAATTTAAGAAGTCATTTTAGATAAACTGCGGTTATTGATTAAGGGCGAAGGAACTTATGTTAGTCATTGACTTTAAATTATAAATATTGTATAAACTAAGACAAATAGGCTACAATTGTCCATTTTTCAGCCAGTTGGTGAAGTCTTTTCTTGGAACCAAAGCCTTAACAAATTTGACTACAAACCACTCAAGGCTTTACGAAATTTGACTCCCAATTCCAAAGCCTAGGTCCCAGGCCACATGATTTCTTCAATATTATGATAAAGAGTAATTTTATATAAAATTTTTAAAATACAAGTAGTTGTTAAAACACAAAACAATCTGTGATAGTGTGCTGCCAGTGCCTTAGGGATCACAGTGTGTTAATGGTTTTTTTTTTAATTAATCTGTGCTGCCTTAGGGATCTATATCAGTTTTTTCTACTCATAAAAACTATACAAATTCATTAAATCCAATTGAACTCCAAAAGGCGTTGACAAAGGCATGCTGCAGTATATATTTTTTGGTTGGGACATTTTAACAAACACATTCCGTTCACTGTCCAACCACAAACACCATGACAAAATTTCTCACATATTCACAACCATTTGCTACAATCACACAACCCAAAATCAATACCCATACATTTATACAGATTGAGATTATAATATTCATATCCCGTTAAAAAGTTGAAAAAATTTATAAGCCAAAATTACCGTTGCAACTTGCTGGCAGCGTGAACTTCAGAACTGGGAAAATGGCAGCGATCGGTGATTGGGCCATGAGGTGTGAGGGAATACGACGGGGCGCCGTGAGCCACTGAGCCGCACGAGTCTGCTCTGTTGTGGTGCGTGCGAATGAGAGTCTGGGTTAGCCGTGAGGTGAATTGTGAGACCGTGAGAGACTGAGAGTGTGAGCGTGAGTGGCCCAGCGGTCCGAGATGAAGAAGAAGGGGCTCAGAGTCAGAGCCTCAGACTCAGAGCAAAACGACGTCGTTCCTGTTTAAATGGAACGGCGTCGTTTAAATGAAGACCAATTTATTTTAAATTAACACAGATGCAAAACGACGTCGTTTTGCATCTGTGTTTTTTAAAATAAATCGGAGTCGGAGTTCGGATTTCGGAGTCAAACATGACTCCGACTTCGACTTCGCCCTCCGATCGAATAGTCGGGGTCACTCCGAATTCCGACTCCGATTCCGAAACTCCGACTCCGACTATGAGTCGGCGCGGAGGTCGGCTGGAATCGGAAAAATCAGAAATTTGCCCACCCCTAATATATACACAATGATCTAATGGACTCATTTCATATTCAATTTCTAAAATTGCATTGTAAAGCTTCAAGTACCATTGTCTTCAAAATAGCTGAAGTTCATACAATGATTTCGTTAAGTTGTAGACTTTTTCTTCATATCCTTCAATTTGAAATCTTTTAGGTTGAATTATAAAGATGTCCTCTTTTAACTCACCATTAAGAAAAGCTTTTTTAACATTTAACTAATGCAATTCCAAATTCATTTTTGCAACAATAGACACGATTAGTCTCATGGATGTAAACTTCACCACAAGCGAATAGATATCCCCAAAGGCTGGCCTTGAACCATAGCAATAGGGGGAAGAGAGAGAGAGAGAGAGAGAGTGTGTGTGTGTATGTGTGTGTGTATTATTTTGACAAGAGATCCATATATAGTTTCTTACCAAAAAATCATGAAATCAGAATTTCATAGAAGGAAAAAGCAAAGGTAATATATGGAAACATTAAAGGTAGTTTATTTTAGTCCTAATTTTGATTGTTTAATTTGGATATGTTTTGTCTTTGCATTTAAACTCTTTTATCATATATGTAGCAAAATGTACAATTAATATCTTGCATTAATCAAAATTTCATTTCTAAGAGAAACTATATATGTTAGAGTATGAATGTTAATTCATATCGAATCAATCAGGTTTGAGAATGTGATCTATTGTCAAACCATCGCCCGAATTCGAGCTATAAAGACTTAATCCTGATTCAACTTGAATAAATAAGTAGATCTTAAGTCATTTGAGTTTGTGTTAAGTTGTTTAGATTCAAATCCAGTCAATTTCTAATGAATCTACTTAATTTAAGCATATATTATATATATCATTATAACAACTTACTTATACACAAAACATTTCTTCAATTGCTTCGTCAACCATCTGCACAAGTAGACCAATTTGAGAGAGTAGTGACTGAGGAAAAGATCGATGTGGCTGCTTAATTTCTATCATTTTAAGATCTCTTTGATCCGTAGATATAAATAATCATGCACATGGCACATCTTGTTTGAACTACTTGTTAGAAAATTTCATTTTGAACGTACACGTGCATCTATATGCAATTAAAGAAAGTATAGGTTTGGAGATAAACTAACAGATGTACTTGAGCCATCTTTCCCAGATTGCTAATTGACTTCTTTTGCCAATTGCAAAAGGTTTTCTCGCCATCTCCCCCAATGCTATCCACCCATACACAGTATGGGCAAATGAAGTACTCCTAGTATCCACCGCATTCATTGTTTTCAATGTTATCCTTCCCTACGTTGCAGTTTTGGCAATTGCTAAGTCTGGATCCCTTTCTAGAATGTTCAAGGCTACATCTGTCCATGAAACAAAACATTATTTGTCTGGAATAAATGGCCTAAATTACCTAAAACTCATTCTTAAAAGCTCTATAAGAATATGAAAGAAAGTTTTTAAATTAATGAGGGTGTGGGTTTCAAACCCAGGAACCGGATCATATGCCATCAAACTCTTGTCAATCAAATCTTATCATTAAGTAATGTACATTTTTTTTTTAAAATAGTCGGTAACCACTCATGTCGTGGTCTTGACCCAAGTTTATTAAAACCCCTCACTTATGACAGATGAATATCTTGATAACAAACCCAACCTATAAGCAAGAGAACTAGCATTGACTATACAAAACAATCAAAAAACTGGGTAGAACATGCCTATTACATACAGTAAGTCACCAACAACTAATAAAGTAATCGTAAGCTCAAAACCAAAAAGTAAAAACCACTCAACACCCGAGCAGGACTATGATCGAAAGGAGGGTAGACCACACCTATCCAAACAGAGGATTCTCTTAAGAAGACGAGGAAGCGAAGCCCAATCATTGTAAATCACATTCTTGCCCAACGCCTCCTCCTTCGCAAGAAAATCAGTTGCACTATTCCCTTCCCTATATTGATGAACCACCACAAAATTCACCCCTTCTAAAGCCACTACTAGCTCCTCCCAAAATTCCCAAAGGTATCATAAGGAGCATTTGCCTTTCTGGATCCAATCAACAACAATGCGCAAGTCACTTTCAATTACCACATTAAAATACTGAAGCCATTTACACAACCGAACACCTTCCAACAGTGCTTTTAATTCCCCGCTATTATTCGTGTTGTGCCCTAAAAGAGTAGAAAAAGCCGCAATCACCCTACCCCTGCAGTCACGAATAATTCCCCCACCTCCTGAGTTACCCGGGTTCCCCTTACAGCTACCGTCACAATTCAGTTTTACCCATCCGGGAGGAGGCTTAGTCCACACAACATACATAACTATCCTTGCGTAAGGGACACGGTATGGAAGTTGAAGTTCACGAATTATTTCCATGTCAGGCATCATTGGTTTCCGTAAGGTATTGGAGTTCACTGCAATAACGCTAATCCAGTGCCTTATTTGTCTCCACACCTGTTCCACATTTTGTTGCACATCCTCAATTCTTGCTCTACACTTTCTTTTCCATAAGCACCATGTAATCACACATGGCATCACTTCAATTAAAATGCCTCTGATAGATTTTTTTTTGCATAAGAAAACTAGCAAGATACTCTATTTTTCCAAGGGTAAGCCTCTGAAACGGCGCCCCCAACAGCACACTCGCCCGTCATCAACATTCTTCAGCAATATCACTTGACGTTAGGATGTGATCATAGTTTTCCTGGCACCGCTGCGCACAACATTCACAAGCCGAAGCCATCGATATTCCTTTGGCCTGGACCCTCTCATCTACGGGCAAACAATTGAACCAAACCTTCCATGCACAAATGGACATTCGTTTGGGAAGAATAGGATGCCATAGCCAGTCATTCCACTCTAGAACCTCTCCACAATTCCTCATTGCCTCCTATGTTGTTCGTGTAGAGAAGGTGCCATCAGAACCTGGTTTCCAAATACAGACATCGTCACCAATTTTTCAAGCTGAAACATTTTGCATAATTTCCATCATTCTATCAACCCCACTAATTCTAGCAATAACTCTGAATTCCAATTATTTTGAAGCCAGCAATCCCAAATACTTAGCTTCTTATTGATTATCACTTCTATGGTCGGGAATAATGAACCCGACGTTAGCCACCTGTCAAACCAAAAAAAAGAGTTTCCACCTCTCACCAAAACCTTCACATTCTCCATGACTTCCGGGATGATTGCCACCAACGATCTCCAAAATCGCGTACCAGTGTATCGCACCGTCCTGTCTAGAACACGGTTATTCCTGCAATATTTGGCCTTGAAAAAATTCGCCATAAATTATTAGCTGTAATCAACCTAAAAGCAAGTTTCATTTGGAGAGATTTATGGACTTCCTTCAGATCATGCACACCCAAACCTCCTTCCAAAATTGGTTTGCAAACCTTTCCCCAAGAGAGCCAATGCACTTTTCTTTTCCTTCCACCTCGCCCCACCAAAAATTCGCCAAGAGAGAATTTATGTGGGAGATGATTTCTCTCAGAACATTAATAACTGACATAAGTGTATAGGCATGCTAGACATCACGTGTCAAAGTAGGATCAGTCTACTACCTTGCGAGAGTAATTTAAATTTCCATCCGGAAATTTTCGAGCAAAGCTTATCCACTAGAGGCTCCATGACCCGAGAGTTGAGTTTGCCTGAAACCAAAGGTGCACCTACTAAATACGTCACTGGGAACTTTCCTTCCGTAAAACCGGTGCTTCTTAGTAAACTCCTTTTACAAGCTGGGCTTATCTGTTTAGACAAAAAAATGGCAGACTTAGCCTTGCTGATTTTCTAGCCTGACCACTTCTCGTATGTCTCAAGAACATTGACCAAATTCTTAATCGACCTCTTCCCACCATTGGCAAAAATTAGGATATCGTCCGCATAGAGTAAATGAGACATTGTCGGCGACCCAAGTGGAAGATGAAATTTCCCAATGCGACCCTCCTCAAAATTCTGCCAAAGTAGCCTTGTCAATACCTCATCCATGATAATAAATAACAAAGGAGAAAGGGGATTCCCTTGTCGCAAACCCTGGACCGATTGAAAAAAACCTTTAGGAGTTCCGTTCATCATCACTGAGAACCACGGGGCTTCCACACAATTTTTTATAAGCCTGCAGAAATTCTCCTCAAACCCAAAGGCCCTCATAACCTAAAAAAAAAAACTCCAATTTACTCTATTATAAGGTTTGGCCATATCTAATTTGACCATCACATTTCCTCCCATCCGTTTCTTATGTAAAGAGTGTATCATTTCCTGTGCTGATGTAATATTCTCAAAAATACTTCGGCCCGGAATGAAAGTACCTTGTTCCTACGAGACCAACTTATCAACAATATCAACGAGTCTAAAAACAATAATCTTTGAAAAATTTTTGTAGGCCACTCAGCATAGACTAATAGGGCGAAATATATCAAAACTCGAAGGATTTTCCACCTTCAGAATTAAAACAAAAAACGATGAAGAGTAGAACTTGGGAAGAGAAGTGCCCTAGAAAAAGTCCTTAGCCGCTTCCAGGAGGTCTTCCTTTACAAAATCCCAGCATGACATATAAAATCCTGATCCAAAACCATCAAGCCCCGAACTACTCTCTTTCGGGATAGAGAACACCGCTCGCTTTACTTCCTCCTCCATTGAAGCTGTACACAAGAGATTATTTTCAGCCACTGAAATCTGCCTATGTATAAGTGCCGAGAGGTCATAGGGCTCTACAAGGGACGGCTCCTCAAGGAAATTCTGGAAAAAATTTGCAGCCTCATGATGCACTACCTCCGCGCCCTCTAAAATCCTACCATCAGTCAGAACCATGTGATCTAGACGGCCCTTCTTGCACCTTTGATTAATCACTGAATGGAAGAAACGGGAATTATGATTCCCCTCAGTTAACCCTTTTTTTTTTTTTGGTAATTTGTCCGAAACGAGTTGCTTCTCTGCGTTCTCATACCTTAATCTCCAGCTTGGTAGCCAAAAAATATCTTCCACTTCCTCCGAATAACCTAACTACAACTGGCTTTCCAGACTATCCAGCTACTCCTCAAGAGATTGAAGATGATCACCCACTCTGCCAAAAACATTTCGGTTTCACAAATGAAGAGCAATTTTGGTTCTCTTCAGACGGACTGCAAGTTTCCCTAGACCCCAAGCTGAATTATCCCTGCACCAAACCTCTTTAACACATGGCAAAAAATCATCGTGGGAGCACCACATATTCTGAAAACGAAAAGGAGGAGGGCCATACAAGGAGAAATGACTATGCAAATATACCACCATAGGGCGATGATCAGAAGACTTCTGACTCAGGTAACGAAAATAAGCTGAACGAAAAAGATCTGAAAAAGCTGAATTAACAAGCACTCGATCAAGCTTCGCCCAACTGCGCAATGCCCCTTCGTGGCCATTACACCATGACATTGGTTGTCTAGTGGCAGATAAATCAACTAGCCCACACTGGTGTATGCAATCATTAAAATCAGACATGGATATTAAAGGCCTTGGATTTCCACCAATCCTTTCCACATCCATTCGAATTATATTAAAATCACCTAGGACCATCCAAGGATCCTCCAAACCTTGAGTCTACTCCAGGCTCCTCCAAAGCTCTCTCCGCTCCATATAAGAGCACTTCACATAAATAAATGTCACCAAGATTCTTTGTCCATCCTTTTTAAACCAACCCGAAATCATTTGTGTCGTAATTGAAATTACCTCAAAGGCATTAAAATCCTTCCAAACACCCACATTTTCCCCCCTAACATTCATTTGAAAGGGAATAGTAATAATCCAAAAAATTGCCCAATAAAGGCATATGCTCCTTAGCAATAAATGGTTCTAAGATGGCACACAAATCCACATGGAGCTTCCTCAATAAACTTTTCAATCTAGTTCTCGATCTACCCAACCATCTAAGATTCCAAAATAAAATTGTATCAATCATAAATCCAATTTATGTGAACGTGTATGGACCCTCTGAGACTTCCACAATGTTTTTTCCGTGATCACCTTCTTAGAATTCAGCCTTTGTTCTGTATCTGACTCGTACATTTTTTCTTTTCCCCTTAACAAAGAGACTCCACTGACCTCCCGCTCAGATGAATAACCCAACAACACATTCCCCTGGCTAGGACTTTTCTGTTCCTCCATCAGTTGGTTTGAAAGTTCTGCTCCATGCTCTAACACATTCAGTAAGGACTCCTCACGTATAGTTCAGGGATCAATATCGCACCACACCTTCTCACATCCCTCATCCTCACTTTCAACCACACCTTCCTCTGTTTCAGTTACCAAAGTATCAACATTGAGTTCTGAGATCTTCATTTGGACCTCCAACTATGATTTTACACAATTTCCCTTAACAGGATCAGGAGAAGAATCTGGCTCACTAGGAGACCTACATGCTGGACCATTTTTGGCTGCTACCCATCATCCACGACCTCCTTACTCAAAACTGCTCCCCACCATTTCACAAGCATTTTGCACCATCTCTCCTTTCACCACTTACGTACCTCCTGAACCCTCTCACTCTCATCAGGCACCTCCCTCTCCTTTCTCACCGCCACATATTCCTTCCCCTCCTCCATCGAACTCTGTTTCCCCACCTCTGTCATCACGCCCACCTCATTCACCTCCCCCTCATTCTACACCACAGCAGATGGCATCCTTTCCTCCATACTCTGTTCCTTCTCACCAGAAGGACCCTCTACATCTGCCTTCCTTTCCACTTCCTTCCAAACCTGATCTTCACGATCCTTTCCTAGTCCTCACATCCCTTCTTTTTTGTTGATTTTAACCCCTGCTTTTACACAAGAACAACAAACTACTATTGTATGCCCTTGATGTTAGCATTTTGTTCAATAGAAACCCCTTTTCTTGTATGTTACTTTCTGTCAAATCTGGTTTTCCCAATTACCAGTGGGAAACCATCGACTGGATCATCTTGGAGGTCCACTTCCACACAAAATCTCGCCCCTGTGGCCCGAGTGCAGTATAACGTTGCATTATCCAACCCAAGGAATCTGCCAAATCGAGAAGCCAAGATTTGCAGGCAATCCATACGATATAAGTGCAACGGCAACCCAGGTAGAAAAAATCCATTGTGGAGCAATGAAGGGCTTCTTATTGACATCAAAAGCCACCGACCAATTAAACAACAGAAATTGGCAGCTTGCTTCCATCCGTCCTTCTCTTGCCCAAGCATGCAGGTAATCCCTCTCATTAGCCAAATGCAAAAGAACATGGACCTCATCCATGAAGTTGATCATAGGGACTTCCGAAAAACCCCAAGTTTTGATGATTTGAAGCCGTAGCACATCAATGGCGAGCCGTTTCGACACAAACTTTAGAACCAAAGCAAACTTCAATTCTTCTGCGGCCCTATCCATCTCCACATTAGAACAAACAAAACCCAAAGCCCCATTAATTAATTCTGGTTTCCTCAATGGCAGTTTGAATTTTGCAGTCGGAAGAGGCCTTTGAAGGGCCCCAGCAAACGAGCGTCCACCCCGGCATAAAATGCTCATTTTCCACCCCATTGCCGCCAGAACCATCACGTAATCCTTCTCCCCGACCTTCAGTCGCATCCCCCCTCCCCTAATAGCCACCAAAGGGCTGCACGACAAGACCATAAGGCGTGGCCACGCCCCTACACGAAAACGAAGAAACCCTAGCAGAGGACAAACACTAGGCAAGTCTAAACAGTTGCCATTCTCTCATTAAGTGATGTACATGCTATCTTTATAATATAATAATTCTTTATTAATTAAGAGGAAATAATAGATATTTGAAATTTTTATGCTCAATGTGCTCATGGAACTGTTCCCTTCTTCTTGCATTTTATGATTCAATGAAACATTTTGTGAGTTTTGAATCCATGTATATATATATATATGAAGTTTTACTATAGATTAGTCATTATTCACTACCCTACACCCCACATCTGATGTGTCGTTTGTGGTTTTTTTTTTTCCCACTTGTTTTGAGGAGAAGAATGAGGCCATTTCAAATTTGTATGAGAATTCATCCAGTCCCGAGTTCTGAACCTCCCCTACCCAGCACCCTGCAACGCCCCTTTCCTCTGTCAGTGCTGCCCCTCGTTCACTTCTCGATTTGCCCAACATCGCCCCGCATTCGCTACTTCCATTGCCCAACCCCCCGTGGTCTCTATTTCGTGTTGATGAGTTCGTGAGCTATGTTTCGTAGCCCCTTTTCTCAGTTTCGTAGGTAACTCCACTACCATTTTTCCTTCCATATTATTGAGTTTTGCTTGTGTATTGAGAGGGGTGAATTTTGGCGCAAATTTTAGGTTTTGCGAGATGTGTATTGCGGCTTAAGGCATGGAGATGCTTGTAGGTTTGTCAGTTTTTCGAATACTTCAGAGTTTCACTAGTCATGTAGTATGTTGTATTAGATCTGGAAAACCCACTGAAATATTTTATTTGTTTAACTTTATAAGCATTATATACGTAAGCCACTTCACTATGCAATTACATTCATCAAAGTTCCATTCTCAAGGATGTAAAAGGACAAAACATGACAATCTAAGTATGCGTCAAAGTAATGGTGATGTTGTGTATGGCACTTTGGAAATTTTCAGTTTTTAAAAAATCAAAAACAAAAGGATTACAAACCTATAATCCTCTACATTTGGATGTTGAGTTGAGTTCTTTTATGAATAGTAGTGAATAGAGATAGTAGAGTGAGTTTTGTAGAGCCCACCTAAATTGAGTTTAGATATGTTTGGATGTTAAGATGAGTTTAAATGTATTTATGGAAAATTGAAAAAGTTGTGAGTCTCACCTGTAAATAAATGTTGATTTGAAAAAGGTTGTAAGTCCTACGTGTAAAGAGGTCTTGAGTTGAATAATATTTAATAATTTAGGAGTTGTGTGTTTGGATATTTGACTAGGCTTAAATTTGAACTCAACTCAGATGAGTTTTAATTGAAGGATGAGGTGGTTATCATGTGAAATAGAAGATATCAGGAGCTCTATTTATGTTGCCCAGGTATGTCCATGAAGCATCTTTTTCACACAAAGGAAATAGTTATACTATTAGTATGTCCATGAAGCATCCTTTTCACACAAAGAAAATAGTTATACTATATTGACTTAGGCATCGGAGGTGTTCCAATGAATTTTCAATACTTGTCTCTCTTTGGTTGTAGGTAATCGTGTGGGAGCAGCTACGAAACGAATAGGTGTTTATATATAATATTAAGGGGTTTGGATAGTGAGATGAGATTAGATAATATGGTTTTAGCGGTTGTTTGGATTGAGAAATCATTTCATCTCATCATTACAAATTTAATAAATTTCAATACAAAATATAATAAGCAATTCAATTTTTTTAAATTTCAAAACAATAATTATAACAATATTTTATTTAATTTTTTATCTAAAATCATCTTATCTCATGTCACTATCCAAACAACTTCTAGAAAAAAATGATACTTGTAATCGTAAGTGTGCAAGCACCGCACAATCACTTTGAAAAAAATAAATAAATATTTATATATTTCATGACTGTATGTAACATTACTCATAAATAATAATAATAATAAAAAGAAACAAATAAGCAAGATAAGCCTGAACATGCTAACAAAATTTGAATTTAAAAAAAAAAAAAAAGGAAAAGAAAAGAGAGAGGATCTACGTACGTCATGAACTAAAGTTTAAACTTTTTAATTTAATAACAAGTCAATTAGCGAGAACAAAACAAGGTTAGGGCATATAAGACACCCTTATGGCGAAGTCAATGGCAATAAAGTTGTTTTTTCTTTTGTTTAACGAGAACCTACCTAATTAAGTTAAGGATTTTATAATTTAAAACACAGAGAATTAAATAGACAGTTAGGAGAAATTTAATAAGAAAAAGAAAAAGAAGCGATTGCCCAGTGATTAAAATATGAGATGAGATGAGATAATTTTATTGTGTAACCAAACTAGGCCTAAGATATGATATTTATCCCCGGCCTATATATATTCTTAGTCTACTTAATGTTTATTTGATTTTACATTTTGTTATATGATAGCCCTTCACTTTAACTTAACCTCAAATTACAATCTAGCTAATTTTACTAAAATTACACTCAAATTCTACTATGACGAGGTAACGTTACCTATTAACCTTAAAATTCTTTTAAGATGATAAGAGATCATCCAAGAGTGATGAAAAGCATACATTTTATATAAAGTAATGCTAGATATAGTTATGGAATGTGTAAGATCTACGCACTCCTTTTGAGAAAGAAAAGAAGAAGAAGTGGAATTTACCATCTATGCACTCCTTTTGAGAAAAAAAAGAAGAAGAAGTGGAATTTACCATTAAAAAATCATTTTTACACGTGGGTTCTAGATTTATCCATATTTTTTTTAAGGGATCGAGTGCGGTGAATTTGCACACCCTAAAACTTCAACTATTAATTTTTTCATATAATGAGATGAAAGTGGAATTAACAGTGTTATTCTTTAACTAAAATTAGTTTGTAGTGGGATGATAATAGAATTTTAGTAAAATTAGCTAGATTGTAATTTGAGGTTAAGTTAAAGTGAAGGGCTATCATATAACAAAATGTAAAATCAAATAAACATTAAGTAGACTGAGAATATATATAGGCCGGGGATAAATATCATATCTTAGGCCTAGTTTGGTTACACAATAAAATTATCTTATCTCATCTCATATTTTAATCACTTGGCAATCGCTTCTTTTTTTTTTTTTCTTATTAAATTTCTCCTAACTGTCTATTTAATTCTCTGTGTTTTAAATTATAAAATCCTTAACTTAATTAGGTAGGTTCTCGTTAAACAAAAGAAAAAACAACTTTATTGCCATTGACTTTGCCATAAGGGTGTCTTATCTGCCCTAACCTTTTTTTTTCTCGCTAATTGACTTGTTATTAAATTAAAAAGTTTAAACTTTAGTTCATGACGTACGTAGATCCTCTCTCTCTCTCTTTTTCTTTTTTTTTTTAAATTCAAATTTTGTTACCGTGTTCAGGCTTACCTTGCTTATTTGTTTCTTTTTATTATTATTATTTATGAGTAATGTTACATACAGTCATGAAGTATAAAAATATTTTTTTTTTCAAAATGATTGTGCAGTGCTTACACACTTACGACTACAAGTATCATTTTTTTTCTAAAAGTTGTTTGAATAGTGATATGAGATAAGATAATTTTAGATAAAAATTAAAAATTAAATAAATTATTATTATAATTATTGTTTTGAAATTTAAAAAAATTGAATTGCTTATTATATTTTGTTTTGAAATTTATAAAATTTGTAATGATGAGATGAAATGATTTCTCAATCCAAACAATCCCTAAAACCATATAATCTAATCTCATCTCACTATTCAAACAACCCCTTAATATTATATATAAACACCTATTTTTAATGAAGAATCTATATGTTATGGATGTGTTTCGTTTTCATAGTTGCTCCCACACGATCACCTACAACCAAAGAGAGACAACTATTGAAAATTCATTGGAACACCTCCAATACTTAAGTCAATATAGTATAACTATTTTCTTTGTGTGAAAAAGATGCTTCATGGACATACCTGGGCAACATAAATAGAGCTCCTGATATCTTCTATTTCACATGATAACCACCTCATCCTTCATTTAAAATTCAATTCGTGAGATATTCAAATTTCACTTACTAAAAATAACGAACTGATAACTTCTTTCCTGAGGTTCTTTGGGATGGCTATCCTCTCTGAGTCGTATGTTGAACTTCAAGGTTCATAGGCCAGATTATTGTCTGGCCCATAATATGACCCAACTGGCCAAGAGGGAGAGAAAGGATTAAAGGGTGAAACCCTTCCACTGTATACTCTTGCTTTTTCTTAGAAAGAGTTATAAAATATATATATTAGAAATTTTCTAATATATATTACACACACATAATTAAATTGAAGCGTCCAAATCTTCAATCTTTTTTTGTTGTATAAACTTTGAGTCCCAAGCTCTAATTCTAAGCCCAACATATAATAATCCGGGTAAATGGAATCCTCCACTTTAGATATTAAAAATAATCTAATAAAAATAATATTTATAAATTAATATAACTAAATATGATATGTTCAGATTTTTTTTTAATAATAATTTTATAAATTGATGTGCCACAACAAATTACATTAATTTATAAATATTTATAAAATCTTTCTAAACTTTAATTATTATAACCTACCTTTTCTAAAAAGCCCAAACCCGGCCCATGCCCTTTAAAGGGTCAAAATTTCATTTATGCCTGGACGTTGGCCTACTAACGAGCTTCCTTATCTAAAATCTAAAACAATTCTACTATAGTCAGTCAGGGCATGCAAATGTAGGGTAAGTGTACAAGTCACGTCAATTAAATTAAAAATAATAAATAATAAACAACACAAAAAATAGAAAGAAAGACACTCAGAGCTCTTCGTGTGGTGGTCGTTTTCTTCTTTGTGTGGGTCTCTCAGGTGTCTCGTCTTTGTCTTCGAGTGGGTAGATGAAAAAGGCAAATATTTGGATCTTCATGTGGGTTGTCTTCTTGGATAGATGAAAAAGGCAGATCTTTTTCGTGATTTCTACAACCACCACAATATTCATTGGCGCAAGTGATTTCTACGACCGGTACGGATTAAAGAGCTTCATGGATTTAGGGAGTTTGGATAACCAAAGTCTTGGGAGTATCTATGGGTGAATATGATCTCGATTTCAGGAGTTTTTTTTTTTTCTACGCAGTTCATTTACTTTTGAAGCACATTCTTTTCGGAGTAAATTTTTACTCAAGGAGCTCCCTTTCATGACTTTGCTTAAGAATATTTAATGGCTCTGTCTCTGTATTCCTTAAAACTGAATTGTGACTCTTTATTTCTAGGGTTTTTGTTGATTTTTTTGTGATTGTAGAATCTAGTGCTTTGAATTTGTACAACAGGGTATTTGTGGTTGTTGCTTCTAGTGTTTTGTTCATTCCAAGCACTTATGAATTACAAACTTCTGAAACCCAAGTTTTATTGCAGCTAAGAAAGCAGTTTGGCTACCCTTTCTCATTGCAAATTTTGAAAAATTACGATGGAGATTTCTATAGCCTATCTTCTTTGTTAAACCTAAGGTTTCAAGTTTTGTGTAATTATATATTTACACATGGATTTTGATGATAACAAATGAATTCATAGAATAAAGGAGTCTCAAGCTCAAGTTATCTACACAATGGAGTCAAGCACATCAAGAAACCAAGCATGAGCAAGAAGGGAGCAAGTTCACATTAAAGTCATAGAATAATGTTGTAAATCTCTTTAAAATTCGAAATTAGGATTAAGGCTCAAAAATTAATATTTTATCATAAAGCATTAAAATACATTTTCCACATGTGCATGAATATTTTGAAAATTAAATTTGAAAATTTTGAAAGATAATTGATTGTCATCTTTCACATGTGCATGCCATGATTAAAGGGTTGAACTTTGAAAATATTAAAGATGATTGATTGTCATCTTTCACATGTGCATGTTTTATTTGAATATTTTCAAAAGTGATTGATGCTTTTCTTGACTTATGCAAAAGGAAGATGCCTTTGTTTGAAAATTTTGAAAAGTAAAGTGTGCTCCTTTTGTCATATGCAAAAAGTAAAAGATTAGGTTTGAATTTTTTGAAAAGTAAAGTGTGCTCATTTTGTCACATGCAAAAAGTAAAAAGATTAGGTTTGAAATTTTTGAAAAATGAATGATGATGTCTTTGACATGTGAATCTTTTTAAATTTGAATATGAAGTCTCATATGCCTATAAATAGATCATTTGAGAGCTTCACATTTACAACACCAAGAGCATACAACTCTCATTCAAAGCTTTCATTCTCTCTTCTCTAAGCATTGAGCCTTAATCCTTTTTCATTTTGAGAGATATAGGTTGTGCTGTATTGTTCTTATTTCACTCATTGAGGAGTGTTTTCTGATATTCTACCCACTATCAATTCTTGTATCAGTAAAAGGGTGTGTACAACCCTTGTGCGTGTAGAAAGTGTTCTACACAGGGAATCGTTGAATCACCACGTGTAAGGTGATTGCAAGTGTAGAGGGTGTTCTACACGGATCCTTTGTAGCGGTGTTGTTCAAAGGTGTAATAGGTTTTTACCTCCACCTGAAGGAGGTTGAATAGTGAATTCGGGGATCCTCAAGGGGTAGCTTGAGGCGAGGACGTAGGCAGTGGGGCCGAACCTCGTTAACATACTGAGTTTGATTCTCTCTTACCCTTACTCTTTATATTTATTGCTATTTCGTATTTTGTTTATATTTGATATTGTATATTTGATTTATAATTGTTATTTTTTTTAAATACAACTCAATTCACCCCCCCTCTTGTGTTAGTCATTTGGGCAACATTCTTCTACACAGATGAGCATTTCATACCATGACAGTTTTGTTACTGAGCTCAAAATAAAGGAAAATAAGTTTGACAAGGTCAGTGGATTCAATGGAATGAAAACAGTGTTTGAGTAGAGGGAGGCGAAACGCAAGGGGCAAACGAAACGCACCGTTTCATTAAGATGAAGGAAGAAAATGAAGAAGATGAAAGGGGAGACGAAAGGAGGAAGAAGATTTTGCACGATATGCACTGTTTCATTAAGGACACGTAGGACCCGACTGCTCGGCGACTACCCCTCCTGCTTGCAGTTAGCATTTTTCAATCTAAAATCACTGGTGATGGTGTAAACTCCAATTTTATGCCTGAGATAGATGCAAAGTCTCCCACGATCATTCAGTTACACCAGCATTGTGAAAAGAATAATTCTACTTATTATCTTCACTCATCATATACTATATTTATTTTAATTTTTTTTTTCATTTTTCTACAAAAAATATGTAATATATAGATGATAAGTAGAACAACTTAATTAGTTTAACAAGAATAAAAAAATAAAAAATAATATTAAAATATATAAAATATGTAGTGTGAAATGATGAGTAGCATCATACTACTACTAGCTTGCCATGCGTGCATTGTTTACGTTTAGAGTGCCCTATAGCGCATTTGTATTTTTTATTTTTCAATCATTTTTTTAAACATTAGAAAAAAATTTATAAATTTATTGATTTTCGCTTTTTTAATATTAAAAATATAATAATCAAATTGTGGAGACAAAACCAAGAGGCATAGAATCATTTTCCTTGCATAAAATGTTTACGCGGTCTTCCCAAAATCAATTCAAGCGAGACTTCCAAAAGGCTCTACTCACTTCACCACTCCTTACATCGCCGAAATGAGCCCCATTATTTCATACAAATACGATGTTTAGTTGAAATGAAATAAGATATTTTAAATAATAATAAATAAAATTTTATTATAATATAATTTTTAATATTAGTTTTGTATTAAAATTTGAAAAAATTGAATTATTTATTATATTTTATATGAGAATTTGAAAAAATTGTAATGATTAGATTAGGTAAGATGAGATTATTTTATTTTGGTAACCAATCTAGTTTTGAGGAATGAGATGAGATGAGAATTTAGTATATAATAGTAAGATAGTTTGTAAATAGTAGTGAAATAATTTGAATTAAATATTTTTTGAGTTTTGAAAAATAAAAGAAAGAAAGTTGAATAAAAAATATTATAAAGTTAAAATATTTTTAGAATATAATTTTATAATATTATTTTTGTTTAAAAATTTGAAAATGTTTAAATTTTTTTTTATTTAAAATTTTAAAAAAATTGTAATAATTAATTTAAAAAATTTATATTTAAATTATATTTATAAATAAGATGAAATGATATAAAATAAAATAATATAAAAATTTTATATCCCATCTTATACTGCCTTTATTTTTTGGGGTGTTTTTAAGGAATTTATAATTTTTTGTCCTCGTCATAGGTAACAACTCGGCTCGTTATGAGCCCAGACTCAAGTCCCTAAGCAGTAAGCCCAACCCACCCGGCTTTAAAACAAAACCAAACGGTGCGTTTTATGGGTGCCTTCCCCACTCTCCCCTCTCTCTCAACCGCTCTCTTTCTCCCTCCTGCTAAATCTCCATTGCCGCTCCAACCTGCAGTCCGCCGTCCCTGCCTCAGTCGTTTCCTCACCATTCGACCAAAATTCCACGCTGGTAAGCCTCTCCGAAGGCCACCGGAGGTACTCGCACCGCCTCATTTCGCCAAGTGTTTCAGACTACCACGAACCAACCAACTCTAAGCAGCGTCACCTCACTCTCGAATTGTCCGACTACCGCTCTGAGTAGAGTAAGGTACCCTCGATCCTACCCACGCTGCCTAATTTGTTTTTAGATATGGGATAAGATAAGTTGAGATTAAAGTTAAAAATTAAATAAAATATTATTAGAATATATTGTTTTTTTTTATTTATATATTAGGATTTGAAAAAGTTGAATTGATTATTTTATTTTGTATGAAAATTTAACAAAATTATAATGATTGAGATAAGATGAGATGAGAGTTTTTTGAAAGTGAACGAGGCGTTTGGTGCTTACTGGAAGATTGGGTTGTCTATGTTGGACGTTGGAATTGTGGGTTGAGTATTTTCATGGATCAGTTGATGTTGGAAGATGTGAGTTGCTGTTTTGATGTGTCGGGAGTACGAATTTAAACGTGATGTGTTGGAATGGGATTTAAGTGCATCCAAGGAGGTTGGGCTAATCTGTTGGTGGAATAGTGTTTCGGACACTGTGCTTGGGTCATTATAAACTCAAGACACCATGGTGGACTATTGGTTTATGGACTGTTTTTGGGCTCATGGATTTTGGCTCTTACTGAGCTATGGTTCGGGTTATAGGATTTTTGGTAGTTTGGTTGGTTCTGTATTGTATGAGTTATTGATGTGTTGGTGATATTTTCCTGGATTAGGTTGTGATATTACTACTGTTTGGGTTCAAGGCTTAGATAATACTCTCCAAAAGTTAGATTAGTGGTGCTCTTATGTTAGACTTTGCCCAAAACTGATTGAGGTTGATTTTGTGAAAAACTTACTCTTTTTTTTATGAAAACCTTGGTTATTTTCTGCACCATTCTTTGTATCTGAACATAAAAACGTAACATTTTTTCATGGCTGGTGTGGACTTGATCAATTTTTGTACTCTATTTCTCTATTGCATAAAATGTGAACATGAAATCTGAAATATTTTATTCAATTATATGATATTATCTGATCGGTATACTATTCAGTTATTGGATTGTATCTGAAGACCTTGAGGTATAAGATTCTGTTTTGCTCTAATTTCTAGCTTTGCCATAAGATATAATAGTGGCTTCTTATTTCTGGCCCAGCCACGGGATATAATAGTGGCTTTTGTTTTGAGTGCAATCACTTTAGTGACAAAGTGATTTATGTTCTGCTTGGCTATTTGAAGAATGCACAACTCTGCCACGGGGATAAACATGGCTTCTGTTTTCATTTTTGATGTTCTTCAATACGTTTATGCCTAAGGTCTTTTGTATATATTATTATTGACAAAGAAATGTTTATGAAAATTCCACTGCCATATTTTTTAGAACTGTCTGTTTTTGCATTCTGTAACTAGCTCATGTTTACGCACTAGTATAGGTTCGCTGATTACTGAGTCAGTGGACCTAACCCTTATCTCCACAATTTTTATTTTTCCATATGATTTTGATGGTTGTGACAGTTGGAATAGATGGTATGTGGTAGGATTATAAGTGGAAAGGTGAGATAAGTCTCAAGTGGCATAAGTGGATTTGTCTGAGTTAAGAGAAATTTCTCAAGTGTTTATTTTACTTGGAAGAATATTTTAGACATTTGATTTAGGAGGACTTTTTGTATTTATGTTTTTATTATTGTGGATTTTAGGTTAAAGGGTTCACCCCTGGTTATGGGGCGTGACATCATAGGTCCTCTTTATTTTGCTCTTTATTTCTTGGTTTTGAGTTACTTTTTTTTTTTGGTATCAACTCTAGGTTTTTCTTCTTATCATTTGTTTGCATACTGGGAAAATCAAAGGAAATATTTGAATACCCATAAAAAAAAAAATCTAAGTATGTATATGAAATTGAAATTCTTAATGTTATCCAAAATCTTAGTTTCACAACTTTAATTCCTTTTTTAAACACACATTTTCTTGGTATCCAAACATTTTCTTGGCATGCCATTTTTATGTAAATCTAAGTTTTTCATAATGTAATATGTTTTGATGCTAAGATATCAAGGGGGAAAAATTGTTTGATGCTGAGAGCACTGGCAATGGACTAGCCAAATGCCAGTAAAATCTAAAATTTGCCTAATTTGACATAAAAGTAGCTGCATTGGATTTGCCGAAGGAAAAATAATACGACTTTGAGCTACAGTATATTACACTCGGATGTCATATTTGGCTCTATACTGTACAAAGACTAAATAATTTTTTATTGAATAAACGTCTCTTCTGGCCTCCCTCTTTCCCTCGAAATTCTGTTTCCCAACCCAACTTCCTTCTTCTCTCCACAAGCATCTGTCCTAATCTCGTTCCTCCCATCTTCACGATTTTCGTGTCCAGAAACCTGTTGAAGGATTACTCTCATCTGAGTATTTCTCTCATCGTCCCAGGTATGATTGTTGCTTTTCTCTCCCTTTTCTTTGCTTCATTTCAGTTTTGGCCCTTTTTACTCTGTTTTGGGTGTCCGTCGCATGTGGTTACTCCACTTGGTTGCTGACTCTCTCATCTTCCCTGGGTCAGAATCGACATCAACGGGGTGAAAAACTCAATGGCAGACTTGCTTTATTTTTCCCCTAGAACCCAACAACAATCTTGCATATTTCAACCCAAAAACCCTTGGGTAAAATTTCTTGCTCCTTCTTGATACTCACGAATTGGCTTCTGATACTCGTTTGGATTCTATGATTTTGATAGACTAGTAGCTGGATAGTGATTTGTGGTTTGTGGTTCGTGCTTTGTGGCTGGGTCATGGTTTGTGGTTTTTCATACTCACTGTGTGTTTGTGGTTTGTGCTTCTTGCTACTTCTGGTCGTAGTTTAGACATGGTTTGCCCAGTATGTGCGTGGAATTGTTAGATTGAATTCAAGTCAAGTAGAGCCAGGCTTTTGTCTAAATTTTCGAAAAATAAAATGGTTTCCAAATGTCTGCATTAGGAAAATGATTACTTTTATCTCTTCCAGAAATCACCAAAATGCTCTTGGCCAAATTTGGGCAGAAATTCAAGGAACCTTAGAAATTGGATCGAACATTCAAATTGACCAAAATAAATGAAAACTTGATTTGTTTGTTGTTTACCTTTTTCATTAGCCACTCCTCCATTGATTTCCCCTGTTGCAAGAGGCCATGACTGCCTACACATGTTATTAGAGAAAATTGAAAGCAAACTCTATAACCAAAGGAGGTAACTAAGAATATTCATTTTGGGCTGTTATATGTAGGTGAAATTCCTGATTTTTTTTGTTGTTGATCCATATGCTTTTGTAATATTTTGCGGTCATATGGTGACTGCATATGCTGGAATATTGTGAATGTGCAGGAATATTGGAATATTGTGAACTAGAGAAATTCTTGGAATATAGTGAGCTGGAATATTGTTGACGTGCTGCAATATAGTGAAATTCCTGATTTGTTTTTGTTATTCATCTACAGAAACTGTCTACTAGAGATGCTAATTTTATAGATTGTTGGATTGTGAAAATGAAAATGATTGTTGGAGGTTATTGGAGATTATGAAAATAAAAATAAAAAAGTATTTAAAAAAATAAAGAATAATTAAAGAAATATAAATAATAAAAAATAATAATATTTTATTATTATAGAGAGTGTGATTGCTAATCCAATGTAGAGTTCAAGTTTTGAGTGATTAGCTAAAAGCTAAAAGTGACATATTAGCCAAATTTTAACTTTTGGAATGGCTAATCCAATGCCAATGCCTTGAGAGATCTGAGTTATGATTGTGTGTGGCTGTAATTTTTTATTATTTTGAAGGAAGACGATGTGGCGGTTTCTAATTAGATGGCGTCAAACTCGGCTTTAAGGCATATCCGGACGGAAGTGACTCCAGTTAAGAGTCACGAACACGCTTCTCTCTATTTTCCTTTATCTGTTCAGCTCCATCTCACTCTGTTTTCCTCTCTCTGCGTTGTCGCTGCTTGGCCACCGTGACCTAGTCACTGAACTCTGCCCCATCCCAAAGCTCTCCGCCACACCCCAACTTTCTACTTCTCATTCTCTGCCATATAACTCTAAAATATTGTCTCCTGCACCTTGGTGAGTGTTTCGATTCTATGTTCTTTGATTTAATTCTATTTCAGATTTTTAAATTTTTTGGTTTTGTCATGGGTTAGAATGAAATGTGGGAGAATTAGTGCATCTGAAGAGTCATCCAGACTGATTTTGTAGTTGATTTTATGGTATTGGTAAGTTTTGGCGAGAGTCAATGATTTTCTTGTAATGCAAATTAGGAGTAAATTTCGAAGGTTGCTTCCTAATTGAATTTGAATGGGTTATTTCTAGTTGCTAGGAGTATTTGATTTGATAGTTGGCAAGTATGGTTTGGTCAAAAAACATAACATACGGTCCTAAATTAGGGCTTAGAATTATTATTTTATAATTATTATTATTATTATTAGTATTTCTATTATTCTTAAAATCTGTTTTGAGATAGTGATTTTATTTTTTTTATTTTTTATTTTTATAGAATATAGTGATTTTATTTTTTATTTTTATAGAAGATAGTGACTTATCAAATTTTTTTTTTTATAGAAGATAGTGATTTTATTTATTTAAGTCAGAAATTGATTTTATTTTATTAGGTTTTTTCCACTCTCTACCCCGTATATCCCTATGTTTGATTTCCCAAGTTTGAATGGTATCCTAATTGGAAACCAATTCACACGGCCAAAACCCTCCCATAAATCCTCTCTTTTTCCTCACAATATTCCCTTCAGCAAACCCAAAGTAACCTTGTGGCCAGAACCTTCCTGCAGTAAAATCAAACCTTCTCTTCCACACAGCAAACCACCATAGCCTTCCTTCCAACAAACCAAGCACCCACTTGCTGGAAACAGCCACACAAACTGCCGACCTAGCCACCTGAGACAGACGCAGAACCTTTTCTCTGTCGGTACGCCTCTAAACCCATTTTTCTGTCATTCACCCTCCACCGCGAATAATAGAATAGCCGTGTGTTGTTGCTCAGCCCACCGTCGACCATAGAGGACGTTGGAGCACCACCCAGGCTGCCTAGAACCCACCGACCAGGCACACCCTGCCACCTCGTACCATTCCAGTAAACCCATGCTGGAATCTTCCTCCCTTTCTTGTTGGGTTCTTGGTTTGAAAGTTCATCTCTAAACTTATCTATCTCTCTCTCTCTCTCTCTCTCTGAGTCTCTCCCGTCCACGTTATATGTATTGCCATGATTGTGTTTGATTTTTCTTATGTTACTAATGAATGATCTATATGTTATGTATATGTGTGACGACATATGTAAGTTTTCAAGATGAAGCCTAATGTTAAACTAAATCACTTAGAACTAGCTTATGTCATTTCTTTTATTTTTCAGCTTTTATGTTATGAAAGACTGTCATGCTAGATAAGTTTTATGATCCAATAAATGAGGTATTTTATGAGACTGAATCTCTTTACCGGTCTTTATGTTACGAATGTACATAATATTCCTAACCTACTGGAAGGGTTGTTACAGAAAAGTATGGAAGATTTTGTGTCAATATTCTGAACTGACAGTGAAGAATGGTTTAGGTGGGTAATTGTCTTCCTGGGTTGGCTATGATAATTTTTTTTTCGATAAGTAGGTTGGCTATGATAAAATGAAGCTGGCATGTTGTCTGAGTTAAGTTTGGTAAAGTGGATTTTGAGTGAATTACAATTGGGTTTTTTTGAGTTGATTTAGTTTAATGCAGCTACAGAAAAGAGTTTGAGCAAACTGTGGGTGATATTTAGTTGCAAAAAATAGAGATTTATTTTTTTGATTAAGTTCTGGAAATTAGAATACAGGGATGATATTTATGAGGAAGCTTATCAAAATTGATAATTCATTGGATTGGTTTAGCTTGGGAATGCCAATGGTTGCTATGTTGGTTGTACAATGCAGTAATTGGGGCTGTGAGGATTATTCTGCATTGTGCAGACTTTTATCAAAAGATATTAATTGGTCTTATAGATGTTAAGTTCAGTTTGGAGTTTGAGTATATTCAGCATATTCTTTGTTTGCCAGCTTGATGTTATAAAAGTGTGAGGTTTTTGTGTTGATAAGATCGACTTTTTATACTCAGTTATATTAACCTGCATGTTCATGAAAGGAGAAGGTTTGGGTCCCTAAGTTTTCAGCATGTCTTTTAGATTTAATGATTAATAAAATGAGTTGAATTTTTATGCAGTACATTTGGGGTCATAAGGATATGCTTGTGCGTAAATGAAGGATTGGAACTTGGCATTGGTCTTGTTTGGGTTTCTGCAGTGGCTATCAGGAATCTATGCTAGACTTTTTTAAAATTATTAACAGAAGTCAAATTTTCAGAAGAATGTGTTTTGCTCTGAAAACTGCCTCTTTTGCCCTATTCTTGGGGTCTGGACATTGAATGGATTTATGGACGTGAATGATGTAGACAGGAGCTGTTTTAGCAAGATCATGTACTGTTTCTTACTGCATAAAATCTAAAACTGATTTTTGCATTGCATTGCACTCGGATGGTATTTTCCGCCTATTTCATTGTATCAATTTTGGAAATATTGATAGAATAAAATGCAGCTTCTCTCTCTCTCTCTCTCTCTCTCTCTCTCTACCTTATGACTTTCCATCTTCTTTTTCCCGCACTTCTCGTTGGAAAATATTCTTGATCTCTTTTCTTTTCATTTTCCTCTTCTAATACTTTCTCCTCTTTGTTTTACTTTTTGCTTTTATTCTATTTCTATTTCTTTCTTTCTCTTTTTTGGCATTTTGGGATTGATGGAGTGTAGTGTTTGGATTGAAGCTAAATTATTTGAGTTTAGAAGTAGGGGGAGGGGGGTTTATTGCATTGTGGAGAAATGCAGGAAGTTCACGAATGCAATATACCTGTGCCGAGACGTGGTGGTTTGGTTGGCTAAGGCAGTTGAGGATTGTTCGAAGTCGGGCAATAGGGCACCTTACCAGACTAAAAGGGAGGGAAACAAAGTTTTCTTGATTCAACTTTGTCAAAACTCGTATGGTAGGTTTGTTAAATTATCCGAGCTGGGCATGAGCAAAGGAAGGGTTATCGTTGCAATTCCTTAAGGCAGAAACGGAAATGGTTGGGAAGTTTTTGTGAGGAAGATAAGAGAGCTTGTTGGTTCAAATTCCTCTATTTTTGTTTCTGGAAACAGGGGTGTTCCCAATAACGGTGCTGTTATCAAGGCTTCCAAAGGAAAAGAGGTGCAATTTACTAATTCTCAATGGGGGGTTTCGTCCTTTCATGAAACGCCTTATTTGTCAGCTTTGAAGGTTCCAGTGCAGGAATCCTCTGATCCTAGCAATGTTGCTGGTAAAAACTATCTTGGGTATAATGAGGCAGTGATGTCTGCTAGAAATAAGAAGGAAAGTTCGAAGGATGTGGGCAGTAGAAAATCTCCTGTAGTTGGGGTCAACGGTTGGCATTCCCAGAAGTTACAGAAAATAGGAGAAGTTGAAGGGTCCCTATGGCATGTACGGGCAGAGCTCATGGGGTGGAAGGAGAAGTTGGATTCATTATTGAAGATTGTTGATGATGGACTGGGCCTTATTTCAGGCTTAGGTTCTGTTTTTAATGATTCTGCTGAAGTCTCAGTTGAGAAGAAGGGGGGGAAGGATGGGTCTAAGGCCTTATTTCCATGCATGCGAAATGGGCCAGTTAGAGGCCCACTGATGAGGCCTATCTTATGGACTTCACAGTTTAGTGGAGGCCTCAAAGCTTCTTTAAGCCCAGTGAAGGAGAAGTCTCAGCCCAAGCCCACAGCGACTCCGATTGCTAGTCCGTCTTCACAGAAGGGGTTGACGGCGAAGGTCCACTCTTCCGGTCACACTCCGGTGGTGAACTCCAACCCCGTTATTGTGGCTAATGGTCCTCGGGTTTTTGGATCTATCAATCTGAGAAATGATTCTCGTAGGTCCAAGCCCTTTGAGGTACTGTCATCTGATTCGATGTCACAGATTGGTGCGCAAACTGCATGCGCACTTTCTGGTGACCTCCCGACGACGGAAGTTGCTACAGTTCCCAAGGAGGTAAATATTTCTAAGGAGAAGAATGATTCGGCCATGCTTCTTTCTTCACAGAAGGTCTCGTTTGGCTTGGGAGATCCTACTGGCAAGGTGTGTGTGAGGGTGGAGCAATTAGGGGAATTAATAGTTCAGAATGATGCAAGAGAGTCTAGAGGCTCTTCTAGGGATTCTATGGAATCGAGTTCTGTGCCTAATTTGGGGGTTGTGAAGTCCTCCTTTGTTTCTATAGAAGAGAATGATGTGGAGGTTGTTGATGTTGACAGTGAGGGAGAAATAGGGCATGAGCTAACAGCTTCACTAGCTCCTTGTTCTAAGAATTTTAACTCTGATATGCAATTGGTGATAAGAGGGAAAGGTTCTGCATCAGGTGAATTTTTGAATCTGATGAAGATCTTGATCCTGTTCCTTTATGTTCCTTTAACCCAGGTATCAAATGGTCTAATAATTCTTCTGATTGGGTTTTGAGGAAGGTGGAAGAACTTAGTAGTGTTCTTGGTATCTCTTGCGAGGGTTACGAAGAGCAATTTAGGGCTCTACTTATTGCTATTGAGGCTGGGCATCCAGCTGTGGCTAAATCTGCCTCCAAAAAGGAGAGAGAGCTTAAAAGATTGGAATGTTCTATTAATTATAAATCCAAGGGTGGGAGTGCTTTTAGAGAGGGCTGTTAATGGTATCCCATGAAACCTAAAATTATTTCATGGAATGTTCGAGGGTTGAATGACTATAGAAAGCGTCTTCGTGTGAAAAATATGCTAAGACAGTGGAAGGCTGATATTTACTGTTTCCAAGAAACTAAATTGAAGGTTGTTAGCCATTCGGTGGTTCATAATTTATGGAGTTTTAATGATGTGGGCTGGGTAGAGTTAGTCTCTAATGGAGCGTCAGGAGGCATCATTGTTTTGTGGGATAGGAGGGTTGTGGAGGTAGTAGAGCACTATGTGGGAGAATTCTTGGTGGCTTGTCATTTCAAGAATGTTGTTGATGGTGTTGAATGGGCTTTTGCTGGTGTTTACGGACCAAATTCAGATTCTAATAGGAGTTTATTGTGGGAAGAAATCACGGGACTTTGTAGTTGGTGGGATCTTCCTTGGTGTTTTGGCGGGGATTTTAACGTTACTTGTTTTCGTTGTGAGCGAGTTGGAGACTCGGTTTTTTCTAAAGCTATGTTTGAATTTTCAGAACTTATTTTTGAGCTGCAGTTGATTGATTTGCCTATGGCGGGAGAAGATTATACTTGGACAAATGGGAGAGCTTGGTCCTGTATTGACAGATTTCTGGTTTCTGCATCTTGGGAAGCTCTTTTTCCGGAGTTAAATCAGAAAAGGTTACAGCGTGTAGTTTCTGACCACTATCCTATTCTGTTGGACTGGGGTTATTGTTAGTGGAAATAGATACTTTAAATTTGAAAATATGTGGTTAAAGGAGGAAGGCTTCATTGAAAGAGTAAGAAGGTGGTGGGCCTCTTATCACTTTAATGGCACTCCCAGCTTTATTTTGGCAGTAAAATTGAAGGAGCTTAAAAAAGATTTGAAGAAATGGAATGTAGAGACTTTTGGCAATGTTAAAAACAATAGATTACTCCTTATGGAACAGCTGAACAGTTTGGAAGATAAGGAGTTGAGGGGTACAATTGCTAGTGAAGAAATGGTGTTAGCTGATATTGAAAAATTTATGCTTATGGAGGAAATTTCATGGAGACAAAAATCCAGAATTTTATGGCTTAAGGAAGGAGATAAATGTACAAAATTCTTCCATAAAATGGCTAATTCTCATCGTAGAAATAACGCCATCGAAGTCCTTCATGTTGGTGAAAATGTGATTTGTGACAAGGGGAGATTGAAGATAATATTGTGAATTTCTATGAGAATCTTTTTCGTGAAGAACATTCATGGAGGCCCAAGTTAGATGGGCTGGTTTTTGACCCCATTGATCATTCTACAGCAGTTTGGTTAGAGAGGCCCTTTGAGGAAGATGAAGTTCTTGATGTAGTTAGGGGCATGTCTAAGGATAAGGCTCTGGGTCCCCGATGGTTTCTCCATGGCATTTTTCCAAGCTTGCTGGGATATTGTGAAGGATGACATTATGAGAGTTTTTGATGAATTCCATTCCTTCAGGAAATTTGAAAAAAGTTTTAACACAACTTTTATAGCTCTCATCCCTAAAAAGGCGGGTGCTGTAGAAATGAGGGATTTTCGCCCTATTAGCTTGATAAATGGGGTTTATAAGATCATCTCTAAGGTGTTAGCTAACCGTCTTTGTGTGGTTATGGATAGGATTATATCAAAGCCCCAAAATGCATTCGTGAAGGGAAGACAAATCCTTGACCCCATATTAGTTGCTCATGAGTGTTTGGAAAGTAGAAAAAGGCTGGGACAATCTGGAATTTTAGTCAAATTGGACATGGAAAAGGCTTTTGATCATGTCAATTGGGATTTTCTCTTTTACTTACTTGGGAGATTTGGATTGGGGGAGAAATGGTGCTCATGGATAAGACATTGTATTTCGACTGCCAAGTTCTCTATTTTGGTGAATGGTTCTTCGGCTAGCTTTTTCAGCAGCTCCCGTGGATTAAGGCAAGGAGACCCATTATCTCATTTCCTCTGTCTTAGTCATGGACGCCTTGAGTCGTATGATTGAAGTGGCTGTTGAAGGAGGTTTTGTGTTGGGCTTTAAGGTGGGAGATGTTTCACAGTTTCTCACCTTCTCTTTTCAGATGATACTTTAATTTTCAGTGATGCTAACAAGGATCATCTTCGTGCCTTAAGAGCTTTATTGTTATGTTTTGAAGCTGTCTCCGGGCTTAGAATTAATTTATCTAAGTCTGAAATTGTTCCTGTGGGTTCAGTCAGCAATATTTTTGATCTGGCCAATATTCTGGGCTGTAAAGTTTCTTCTTTACCCATGAAATATCTTGGGTTACCTTTGGGGGACTCCTCATAAATCTGTGTCTATTTGGGATGGGGTGATTGAGAAGATCGAGAGGAGGCCAGCTGGCTCAAAAAAACTTTATTTGTCTAAAGGGGGTAGAGTTACTTTGATTAAAATCACCTTGTCTTATTTACCCACTTATTACCTCTCTCTTTTCCCTATTCCAGCAGGGGTGGTCAAAAAAATTGAGAGGATTTTTAGAAATTTCTTATGGGATGGTATTGGGGAGGAACGTAAATTTCACTTGGTGAGTTGAATAAGGTTTGTACTCCGGTGTCTTCTAGAGGTTTGGGTGTGCGGAATTTAAAGCTTTTTAATAAAGCCCTCCTTGGGAAGTGGCTTTGGAGGTACAACAACGAGAGAAATGCATTGTGGAGACAGATTGTAGATGCTAAATATGGAAGGATGTGGGGAAATTGGTGTCCTAACGAAATAAAAGGGGTTTTTGGGGTGGGATTATGGAAGTTCATTCGGATGGGATGGGGGGATTTTGTCAAAAATATTAATTTCAAAGTGGGGACCGGGTTAATATTTTCTTTTGGCATGATGTTTGGTGTGGTAATTCTCCCCTTAAATTAGTATTCCCCAGTCTTTTTGGGATTGCTAAAAAAAAAGGGACTGTTGTGGCTGATTCATACTTGTTTTCTAATAATATGCTGTATTGGAATGTGGAATTTTCTAGAGATTTACAGGACTGGGAAGTGAGTGAAGCTGCTGATTTTTATGTAAAACTATAATTCGAAGATTGATCTGATCAGGGAGGATAGGATGCTGTGGGTTAATGATAATAAGTCCAGATTCTCTGGGAATTCCTATTATAAGGTTTTAAATAGTCATGGTAATAAAACCTACCCCTGGAAATGCATTTGGAAAGCTAAAGTGCCCAGTAAAGTTGCATTTTTCTGCTGGTTGGTGTCGCTGGAGAAAGTTTTAACTACTGATAATTTGAGGAAAAGGGGTTTATATGTGATGGATTGGTGCTTCATGTGTAAAAAAGATGGTGAATCTGTTAACCACCTGTTTCTTCATTGCGAAAGGGTGACTGTTTTGTGGAATGAGTTATTCGCAAGGGTAGGAATTGCTTGGGTGATGCCTTTTCATGTGGTGGATTTCTTGACTAGTTGGGAAGGTGCTGCAGATTGTGGAGGCAATAAAGCTGAGTGGATGATGATTCCTTCGTGTTTGTTTTGGTGTTTATGGCTGGAGAGAAATGGAGGTGCTTCCAAGATTGTGAACATACCATGGGGAAACAGCATGGTTTCACTGTGTGGTGGTTTTTTTGTGCACGCTCAACGTCAAACTCTGAGTTTAATAGGGAAAATTCCCTTAGTTTTTAGTTTGGTTGGCTGCTGCACCACAAAACCTTGCCATGGGGTGCAAACGTGGCTTATTGATACCATTACTAATATTGTTCCGATACTGTTACTGTTACTACTTATTCTGGAGGGATTTTTGCTATACTGTATTAGTAAATTATTAGTAAATGCTTATTAAATTTCAATTTTCTGAGTTTCAAGAAAATTTTCCATTACTGCATTGTGTCAAGATTAGGGTTTTGAGAGAGAATGATGGGCACTCAAAAGAAATGTTGTTTGTTGTTCAACTAAGGAATACCCCAAAAAGTTATTGATGAAATGGAATTAATTGTTTCTCCTAGCAATACATTTTTGATAGGTATGCATTGTTCAGAGAGATTCTGTGGTAACATTATTGCTTGTTACTTCTTTCTTTCTAGGTTGGACGTAACAATGGCAGGAGTGATAAGAAAGTTTTTCATTGCGTCCATGTTTATGTGGGTTGCTCCTGTTGCAATATTGTATGGTTTTAACCATAATTTGCTTCCTGGTAAGATTACTTTTTGTTGATATCCTGCCTGAACATTTCAGTACTATTATCTGTCATATAATAGGTTGTCTTAAAATTTGTTTTGTATTTTAGAAGATATTTGTTTCTTGATCCAGCTGCTCACTGGTTTAATATTTTTCCCTTTGCACTCGATATGACAGTTACTTATTAATTCTTGTCCATGAGTTTCTTATTTTTGTTTTAAATCCTAATTAGGTTTTAAACATTCCAAGCTTCCTTGTGGGGAGGAATTGGAGAGGAGACTAAGTTCCACTTGGTCAAGTGGAATATGTACACCATTGATTTCTAGTGGAGGATTGGGAATTCGAAATATGAGGATTTTTAATAAGGCACTCCTTGGAAAATGGTTATGGAGGTACCATCAGGAAGGGGAGTCTTATGGAAAATTATTATTGAGTTGAAGCATGGGAGTTTGCGAGGGGGTTGGTGTTCTAATAAAGTGAGAAGTGCGCATAGTGTTGGTTTGTGGAAGAATATTAGATATGGATGGGAGGATTTTGCTTGTCTTACTAGTTTCGTGGTTGGTGATGAATCTAGGGTCAGTTTTTTGCACAACTTTTGATGTGGTGATTCAGCTCTTAAGACCATGTTCCCCACTCTCTTTCGGTTGGCTCTTAATCAGGAGGCTTTGGTGTCTGAGTTGTTGGATTGTTCTAGTGGTTCCCCCTAGTGGACTGTTTATTTCAGCAGAGCTGCTTACAGCTGGGAAATTGGAGTTATTTCTGATTTTGCAAGTTTATAGTATTCGTTGAATTTTGGTAATAATGTGGCGGACATGATGCTTTGGATGAAGATAGGGAGTATAAAATTTACTGTACGATCATCGTACAAGGTTTTGTCGAGTCAAAATCATACTTCGTTCCCCTGGAAGTGTATTTGGAAAAGTAAGGTGCCACCTAAGATTGCTTTCTTTGGCTGGGCAGCATCTTTTGGGAAAATTTTGACGTTGAATAATTTGAGAAAGCTAGGTCTCGTCGTAATGGATTGGTGTTATATGTGTAAGAAGAGTGGGGAATCGGTGAATCATCTTTTACTTCGCTGTGAGGTGGCAAGGATGTTATGGGTGGATCTTTAATAGAACGGGCATTGCTTGGGTAATGCCCAAGAGGGTGGTTGACTTGTATGGGTATCGGCAAAGATGTAAGACCAATTCACATATTGTCAGTGTGAATTCCTCTATGTATCATGTGGTGTTTATGGATTGAAATGAATGGTCGAAGCTTTGAAAATAAGTAGCATTCTCTAGATGAGCTAAGAAGTTTCTTCTTCGACACTTTATTTCTTTGGGCCTCTTCTTGTGTACTTAATGGAGCTTGCTTCAATGAATTTCTTGTATCACTTTCTAGCTTCTTATTTTTTAACTAGGTGTATGCTGTTTGTATACCTTCTATGTACTTGGGCTATGCCTATTTACTACTATCAATTAAGTGTTATTTTTACTTACTTATCTAAAAAAAAAAAAAAAATATTATTTTACTTATAAAACAAAAGTATTACTCATGTATACATCCTTTGTACTTGGCTATGCCTATTGTTATGAATTAAACTTCTCGATTACCTATCAAACTAAATTATCTCTGGCAGGGATTTTTTAGTTTCCTTTGCACTCGATAAGACAGTCCAACACCTGTTTTTAAAGATGCTTATGTAGGAAGCCTATGGATGCTAGTTAATGAAAATTGAGGAATGTACAGAATTGGCAAATGCACTTGTGCCTCTGTTTGTATGTGAACATATTTTACAAGAAAACATTATGAAGCTAATCTTGAAAGCCTTGGCAATGTGGGAAATTTATGATAGGACCTCAATACCAAAAAGTTTGAAGAAAAGCTTCAACAAGCATCCACAAGATTAGAAGCAATAAAGTTCGAATTGCAAGAAATGGGTGCTGGAAGCTGTATATTGGGGCTGACTTGGTTGAAGTTGTAATACCCTAGATTTAGCATAGGAAGGTGGTGAATGAGATTCTACATTGCTTGAAAAAGAGAAGTTCTCAATCTTTACTAAGAATTTTGAGGGGCTCCAATTGTAACATATTATATTTAATACATGGTTGAAAGGTATTCCATGTTTCCATTTATTTAATAGTTGAAGTAATAAACTATATCTTATAATGTCTTAACTAGTCATGGTGTAAGTGATTGCCCCTGGAAAAGTATTTGGAAAGTTAAAAGTGCCGAATAAGGTTGCTTTCTTTTATTGGCTTGTTTCTCATGACAAAGTTCTGACCACTGATAATTGAAGAAAACGTGGTCTTTGTATTGTTGACTGGTGTTTTATGTGCAAGAAAGATGGTGAATCAGTTAATCACTTGTTTCTACATTGTGAGGTGGCCTTAAGTTTGTGGAATGATATTTTTGGAAGGATGGGTATTTCTTGGGTGATGCCAAAGCATGTGGTGAATTTACTAGCTTGCTGGAAGTATGCTGGGCAGGGTCTTTCTTTCACTTCCATTTGGAGAATGATCCCTTTGTGTTTGATGTGGTGTCTTTGGCTTGAAAGGAACGTGAGACATTTTGAAGACAAAGAACGTTCGATGGAAGATATTAAGGATCTTTTTCTCAAAACTGTGTCTTTGGTAAGGCTTTTGTATTGAATAGTGATGAAATGTTGGAACTTTTCTAGTTTTTTCTTTCTTCTTAGCCGCTGTATGTAGGTATTTCCTCTTGTATACCTCATTTGTACTTGGGTTATGCCTATTTATGGTAATAAAACTCTTATATATTAACTATCAAAAAAAAAAAAAAAAACTATATCTTATGATCCTTACAGCAGCCAATGCAAGTCATTTATGTGAGACGCTTCTAAGCGCAATACAGAGCCTGTTTCTGGCAACTCCATATCTGTTCTTGTGACAACTAAGAGTACTGATAGTTGGAATTTTGGGTAACAAAGGCTAGCTGTTCTTCCATACATATGTTTTACATCAGTGATTTGTTTTACATCAGTGATTTGTTTATGGGCTCTGCTTTAACTTGATCAGATTCTATGCTAATAGTTTTTATTTTTTGATGGGGTGTGGTTATGCAAGTTCTTTGTGGAGTTTCTTCGATAGCCAGATGACCTCAATTAGTACTTGCTCATCTTGAACAGGTTCAACACAGTTGTCTCCCCATTCTCTGACGCTGGTTAGTGGCTTCCTTGCTGTCATATCTGTCAATGTGGTTATTGCCCTCTATGTATATATGGCAATGAAGGAACCTTCAGATAAACATGAGCCAGATCCTGCATTTCTTGCTGAAGCGAAAGCTAGTGTCAGTCAGTCTCCAGGTCAAGCCGATAATTCTTCCCAGCCAGGAAAGAAGCAACAATAGTTTAAGCTTAAGACTTTCTCGTGTACCAAAAAAAGAAGTTAAAAAAAAATGCAGAGAAAACTTGCTGGTTGTATAATTGTCAAAATTTCACATGATAAAGTTATTCTCAAGCTTCGTGTTTGATTATTATTTATCTTTGGTTCACTTTTTACTTGTCAAAAGATTATTATATTTTGTTACACCCGGATTTTGATGTATTCTTATTTTTAGTGGGCTGGATTTGCAGTCAAAGTCTTCTTGCATTAAATTTATGATTCCTCAGGAGCAGTTGCATGATAGCAGCCTGGTTGACGAGGCAGAAGCTTTCCTTGGATGAGCGAGAGCCTCTTCCACATGGGGGGCTTATCTTTGTTCATATAGAGGGTACAGTGAAGAGCATTGCCGGTAGCGAAGCTGTGCAGTGGGTCTGTCTGTGTGGCTTGATTGAGGACCCTCATTAGTTTGTAAGGACCTTGATCAGTTTCTTTTATTGTTGTGCTTGTATTAAAGATTGAGGGCTCTCTCTATAATTTGGTTGTGTTCACTTGTGTCTTGGCCCTTGCGTGTCTCAAGTGTTGTGGGGCACTTTACAAGGGAAAGAAAAATGTGTTGAAAAGTCTGGCTTGTGACACCCGTTGCATAAGCGGGGAGTGGACACAACCAACCAGACAGTTAAGCTAAATTTATCTCATTCAGAGTTTTCCCAAACCCCAAAGGTCCAAGAATCTAGGTTAGTACCCAGATGTCTGAATTCGCCAAGCCTCTCGACGACCCGACCAAGGACTCTCGACTTGTATAAGCTGGTTACGAGGTTTTGGGTCGAGGATGGGTCGCTGTTCTAGGGAGACAAGAGGGTACCCTGATGAAGGAGGGACGGAATACGCCATCTCGATGGGATTGAACTCTAAGGCAACACTAAAAGATCACACCACATTAAACACACTCGCTAAGAGATCATGCCGCATTAATTACCTCATCAAAGGGCCACACAACATTAAATGAGGCCTGGCACAAAGGACTCCAAGAGGACACCTCTCCACCCAACCACAAGGCATAGGCCTCTGATCCCGGAGACAGGTATAAAAGAAACCCATAGACACCAAAACAGGGGTTGGATTTTCTAAACATTGCTCACTACAACTGCCATTGATCCCTTTACTTGAAACTTTATTGACTTAGGTATCGGAGGCTCCTCCTGACTACCACCCTGGTCGCCAGATTTTGGGGTTTTCTTTGTACTTGCAAGCTCCAAATCGAATACTAGAGTTGTCGAGGGCCAGGCCCAATAGTGTACGAAATACAACATCAACATTGCTTTTACAACTCGTTTTGATTCAAATATACTTTGCCATGCAAATAAGGGTGTACAACCCAAATTGGAGTTAAAAAAATTAGAATAAGGAAAATATTTAACTTTAAAATTTTGATAAAACGAATAATTTTGATCGTGAATTAACCACAATCCTTGTTTTGCCAACAAAGCCCAATTGAAAGCTTCCAAATTGCGAAAGCCCATACCTCCCTGGATCTTGGACTGACATAAACGACTCCACTTGACTCAATAAATTTTGCTTTCATAATCATGTTGTTCCCACCAAAACCACGCATACATTTCTTCCAATTCCTTACATAAACCTTTAGGGAGTTTAAAACAACTCATAATATAGTTATGAATAGCTTTTACCACCATTTTAATAAGGACCTCTCAATCAACCTGTGAAAGAAGCTTCTCCTTTTGTCCTTGTAACTTTTTTCAGATTTTCTCCTTTATTTCACAAAACTAGCATGCTTAGAACGACCCACAAAAGAAGATAACCCAAGATATTTATCATGAGATCAAATAGATTGTATACCCCTTAGTGCCTTGATCTAATTTATGGCTTCAAGTCTGGTATTTTTACTAAACATCAATTCTGGTTTTGTCCTATTAACTTGCTGATCCGAAGCTTCCCCATAAGTAGTTAAAATGTGCTGAACCTTTGCATTTGCAGTGAGTGTTGCATGACAAAAAATGATGCTATTGTCAACAAAAAATAAGTGACAAAGACCTTGTAAAGAACCATCATCTGTAGCTTGTCTGAGCATAGAAGAGAATACTTCATCACAAAGAACAAAGAGACAGGGTGATAGAGGACACCCTTATCTTAAGCTACGGGTAGGTAAAATAGTATTAGTAGGAGCACCATTTAAAAAAATCTGATATGAAACTGAAGAAATGCAAGCCATAATAAGAGTGATCCATCTTAGGCTAAACCCCATTTTCTGCATAATCCGCTCAAGAAACACCCATTCTTTCCTATCATATATCGTACTCAAGTTGAGTTTAATAGACATACAACCCTTATGTCCTCCTTACCTCCTTCTAATGGTATGCACAATTTCAAAAGCAAGTAAAACATTATCTGTAACCTGTCTCGTCGTAACAAAAGCACATTGTGTGTCTGAAACTATGTGGGGGTAGAAGTACCTTCAATCGATTAGCAAGAAGTTTAGCCACAATTTTGTAGACCACATTACATAAATTGATTGGACGATAATTAGTAAGATACTCTGGATTAGTCTTCTTTGGAATGAGTACAATGCAAATACAGTTTATATTTAAAAATCAATTTCGTAAACATAATTTCCAGAAAAAAAAAAAAAATTGTTTTCAGAATCAACGGACCACGTGGCAGTATTTGACATGCAGTGTAATGAGAGAAGAGGAGGGAGACCCTAATATACCTAATCGGAGGCAGAGACCATCAAAACGGGGGAAAGAAAAAGAAAGAGAGAGAGAGGAGAGAATGGGAAAGAAGAAGAAGAGGACGTCATCGAAGGTGTGGTGCTACTACTGCGACAGGGAGTTCGAGGACGAGAAGATACTCGTGCAGCACCAGAAGGCCAAGCACTTCAAGTGCCATGTCTGCCACAAGAAACTCTCCACCGCCGGTGGCATGATCATCCACGTTCTCCAGGTCCACAAGGAGTCCGTCACAAAGTATTTTTTTTGTATCCGAAACCTTATAATCCCTACGTATGATATGCTTTAGTTTTGTTCCGTGGGTTCTTGGAGTTTTTCTTGATTAATTTTTTATACCATATGTGTTTTACGGCTCGAACTATTCGGGGGATTCTTAGGGTAACCATTGCGATTTTGAAGCTTTGAGCATGTTTGTTAAAAATGTTTTTATTGAACATTGGCTTTGAGGAGTGATGATGCGATATAAATGCGTTTTAAGAAAACCAAACTATGCTGCTTCTATTTACTTTCGATCTTTTGAACCAGTGATTAGGGGTGCTACCTGCATGGTGTGGGGCGGGAACCCTTCCCCGCACCCCGCCCTGCACCATGTGGTCAAAAACCTCATCCGCCCCGCCCCGCCCCGCCTAGGCCAATCCATTGGGTCTAAAAAGATTTTTTGGGTCCAAAATATTTTAGACCTAAATTATAATTAAAATTATAAATACAAAATGAATATAAACTCATTAGAGTTTTATTTTTGATTGCCTTGGCCTAAGGCAATCCAATAACTTGAACACAACTTCAAGTTTTGAACAAATTGTATATATCTATATACAATATATTTATTTATATAAATAAATAAAAATTATTTTTTTATATATAGTGGTGCGGAGCGGGGCGGGGCCCCGCTGGGCAGTCTCCCCTGCGGGGTGGGGTAGCGGGGTGCTGGCCCCTGCTGTGCACCCATACCGGTGATAGACTGCCCTAAGCTGATTTTAATGAAAAGAACTTTTTATCAGCATTATGTATTGAAAAAAGCCCTTGGGATTGGCTCAAGTGGCAAGAGCCCTGGTTTTGGGTATGCTCACCCAAGTCTAAGGGCCTATTTGGGATTGTGTATGAATGAGTCTTTTTTTTTAATTATTTATTTTTATTTTTATAGGTAATAAGATATTTTATTCCAAGAAAATAGGCATAGCTTAAGTACACAGGAAGTATACAAGAGAATACACCTAAGTTCAAGCTAAAGCAAAACAGTAATAAAATAAAGCATTGCAAATATTCATATCCCTCACAAGATTGTTCACCCAAAAATTTAAAGTGCTAAAGAAAAAATCCCTAAATTCCCCCCATTGTGCGTTCCCAATCTTCGAAACACCTCCCATTTCTCTCAAGCCATAAACACCAAAACAAACACGAAGGAATCATCCTCCACTCAGCTATACTGCCTCCACTTCCCATTGCACCTTGCCAGCTAGCCAAGAAATCCACCACAAGGCATCACCCAAGCAATGCCTACCCTTGCAAATAACTCATTCCACAAGGCAGTCACCATTTCGCAATGAAGAAACAGGTGGTTAACAGATTCACCATTTTTTTTACACATGAAGCACCAATCCATCACATATAAACCCCTTTTCCTCAAATTATCAATAGTTAAAACTTTCTCAAGCAACACCAACCAGCAAAAAAATGCAACTTTACTGATTTCCAGGGGTATGTTATATTACCATGACTATTTAACACCTTGTAATAGGATTTCACAGAGAATCTGGACTTATTATCATGAACCCACTGCATCCTATCCTCCCTGATCTGATCAATTTTCGAATCATAAAGTTTTACATAGAAATCAGCAGCTTCACTCACTTCCCAGTCCTGTAAATCTCTAGTAAATTGCGTAGGAGTCTTAAAAAGTGCTGAAATAGTCTTAAAAGCTCTTTAATGGAAAAATTAGGTTATTTGAGTGTTACATATTAAAGTACTTTTTAATTACAAATAAGTTAAAAAGTACGTTTGAGAAAAAACATAGAATGTAGTTCAAATTTTAAAAAGACTGCCAAATGGGCGAAAATGCCTTTACAATTTAAGACTTTCAAAGTTTTAAGGATATGGTCATAATCTTTAGAAAATCAAATGATCGTCATTTCTACAACAGAAAACACTTTTTTAATTTGTTTCCAAACAAATGTAACATGTTTGAAAGTGTTTTAAACATGTGGTTACCAAAAAGTAAATAAATTTTTAATAATATAAGTTATTACTTAAGGTATAAGTTATAAACCCTAAGCTATAAGCTATATTTCTTACCGCAATCTTAAACATGCGCTAAGACTCAAACTAATGGGTGCAAACAACTTCTAGGGCCAAGTCCCATCAGTGAAAAGCTCATGAGTTACTTGAGCCATGTGATGGAAGACATTACGCACATCAAGGTTTAACTTTGTAAAAGACATGTTGTGCTTGCATTGTTTCCAGTTCCTCATCAAATAAAAAATTCAGCATTATAAATTGAAGAGGAGCTGTGGGGGAATATATGGTGACAATTAATGGAGGAAATTGATCAAGCTGTGTTTGTCAAATTAATAACTAAAATGAAAGCTCGTTATAACTTTTTCTTTTTATCAGAAAGCTTGTTATAACTCAATCAAGGAGATCAGTCAATAACCGTCTTAGGTGTTTAGACTCTCAAAAGAGAATAGCGGGTCTCCTTGGCTTTAGTCTTATGTTGGGGTTTATTTATATTTGAAAAAAATTATTAGTTGACTGGGAAGTGGAAATTTTTCTTTTTGTAAATTTTGTGTTGTACATGGATTGATATTGGCTGCTTTGGGATTTTTAATCTAAGTAGTCTTTTGAAACTGTTGTGCTTATATGATGTTTGCAGAGTCCCTAATGCAAAACCTAGTAGAGAGTCCACAGATATTGAAATATATGGAATGCAAGGAATCCCTCCTGATGTCTTGGCTGCTCACTATGGAGAGGAAGGTGAGGATGCTTGAAAAGCATGGACAAATATTTATTATCTCATTATTTTCAGTAATGAAAAATAATATAATTACAATAATGGAAAATACGCCAACAATATTGCAAAGCTTTCTATACCATTGATTTATTTTTCATCATTGTAATTATAGTGATTCTAAAAATTATTATTATCCCATCCTTTTCCACTTACATTGTATTATCAATTCTCGAATTTGGAGCTTTGGAATTGGCTGATAAAGCTTATTATCAGTTAACATTACATCATATTCTCTTGTTGGTTTTCCAGGTGGTTTTATTAATAAGTAATGAATTTTTTTTTTAAAAGCACATTATGAAAGGATACACCTAACCACCATAAAAAAATAAAAAGAGCTAAAATTTTTAAATTCTAGAAAGCTAGTGAAATGGGTGCTAGTGTACATAGAGGGTATTGAATACAATGGCTTTTAACTTTGATACTGTCCTCTCAGTTCTCATGATCTACAAAAGTTTGGGCCTTGGCTTATTTTCAAATGCACCGCTATATGAAATGGTTTCTAGAAAGTTTTTTTTAAATGCTTTAAAAGAGGCCTTAGTGGGATCTTCAGTCTCAAGCGTGTTTGAGGACATAAGGAGATGCAATAGAAATCAATTTCTCACTGGAAATTAAGGAAGTGTCGAGTATCCCAAGAAACCTAGAAGGAACATTCAGAATATAGATATTCCATAATCTTGGTATAGACGCACCACGGGCTGCCCCCACATTTTTACTTCATCTGGGGTTTGACTGCCTCTTTTGCCACTAGTTTCCAACCAAATGCAGACAACATTCTTTATCTATATCAATGTCTCCAGCTATGTCACCTTATCTTGGAACTTCAGTGTGATTGTTGGCAATATATTATTTCATGAGGTTTGTGGTTTCTTTTCCCATAGTTGCTAAACTGCAAAATCTTTTCTTGGTTCTCTGTATTATCTGTAATAAACTTTACATTTGCAAGTGCTTCTTTTGCTGAAACTCTAGTTAGCTTGGAAACCTCTTGTGCACTTTTTTTTTTTTCCTGCCCTCTCTCTCTTGACTTTCTTCTCTATTCTTGAATTCATCTTTTATAATGGTCATCTGTTAAAAGTAGACACAAAAGGACTGCTTCTGAACTTATACCCCATGGAACTGTCTACATGATACTGTTCCTTGGCATGTACGCCCTGATAAAAGGTTAGAGTCCTAGCTCTTTCATTGTGTTATGTCAGTATCGGCTGTGCTTTCAAGTCAAGAGAAGGGTAAACAAACACATCCCATTGCACATGAAATTTAGGTTTACTGCTTAACCCAGTCTGGGAAAAATTAAGAACTGAGCTGGATTAAGAAGTATCTTTAACCCCTAGGGTTGGTTCAAGTGGTAAGATCCTTGGTCTTGGTGGCATGCTCCTTCTAGGTCTAAGGTTCGAACCCTTGGGTGCTAACAATTCTTAAGAGGCCATCAAATTGGGGGAATTTCCACTTGAATTACCCGAAGTGCACTTGCTAGAAACTCCTTGCCGAGGGCCTGTGCACCTCTGGGATTAGTCGGGACAGAGTTCTAGACACCCGGTGCCAATAAAAAAAGTATGTCTACCGGCTGAAGTAATATCCCCTATATGTAGGGGAAGGGAATCCCATAGTTTGGTGTGCAAGGTCCTATTTAACATAAAAATTGGAATAACGCAAGATTTATGGGCTGAAAGGATTAGGAAGCATGCCTTGGTTGGCAACTCCAATAAAAGTGGTAAACTGTCAATTGATAAACCCATGCATTTTTTGGTTGCGCTTAAATGCACTTGCCAAAATATTAGTGTGAAATACAAGTTTGGCGGGCGCCTCATCTTTCTCCCAACTTATCTATTTGAGTAGCATCCATCCCACTGCACACCGGCATGTACAACCAAAGGGACAGGAACAGAATAAGAAAGTACAAGCATGCATAAGAAAGAAAGTGCAACTTCCAGGGATAGAAAACAGTTCATTGGATCCCAAGCTAATGGACCTTATAGTTTGCAGTTTTGTTGTACCGAATGTGGCATTTTGCCTATTCTTTTATTAATATACCTTCTTACTTTTCTCAAAAAAAAAAAGTTTGCAGTTCTGTTTCCAGAGGAACAATTCTTTCATGCATTTGACCAGTTCTTTCCATTTTAATCATCAAATAAATTTTACTTGTTGTTTGCATCCTGTGAACTAGCATGCACAAGCAATGCTCTTGTATATGTCCCGTATATTTGGGCTTTTGCCTATTCTTATGATCAATAAAATTTTGTTTAGCAATAAAAAAAAATTATTTATAAAAATAAAAATTATTGTTAATCTTACCAAAAAAATTATTGTTAACTCCTGGTTTAGGTCTAAATTTTTAATGGGAGAACCAGCCTTTGAAAAGTTAGAACCTGGCTTGATGCTAATCTGAAGCAACATAAGCTTAATGCACCCGCATGAAAATGTATGCACCCACCAGCATGATGAAAAAATAGTATTGGCTTTTGCTGTGCTGATATGCGTGCTTCTCCAGTCCTTGAAGTTCAGGTGCATATTTTTCTATGGGTATTAGAAACTAATAAAATAAACATGGAAGTGAGGCTATATGTGTCTTCCCTTTTAGTCTGGTTACATCTGATAGAAAAAATTTCCAGAGTGAGGTTTTTCTTGGGAGGTTGTTTTTGTATATTAGTGATATTTGTGTTTCTTTTGCAGAAGACAACGCTCCATCAAAAGTGGCTAAAGTGGATATCCCATCCACCTCACTTGGTGGCGTGGTGCCAGGATCATCGGGCATTGGATATCCTCAACCTACTCTGAGCACAATGCAGCCAATGTATGTTCTCTGTTTGAATTTTTCTCCCGAGATTTTCTGCTACACATTTATCGTGCATTTGGTCTGATGTAAAAGTAGATCTGAATTTTCACCTTATCTTACAGCACTGAACACTGTTTTTAGGAGATCTCCACTTTAGCTAATGCCTTGACTTTTTTTCTCTTTTTTTTTTTGGGAAGGGGGGGTGTTGGTTATAGTTATAACTCTGCAGTACCAGTGCCTCCTGCTGCTTGGGCAGTTCCTCCTCGTCCCCACCCTTGGTACCAACAGTATCCTGCAGTTTCAGTTCCTCCTCCTCCCCCATTGGGTTATGCACAACAGCCATTGTTTCCTGTGCAGAACATGAGGTCACCTTTAACATCAACCACATCACCTGCGCTACAGCCTTCACAGATTAATCCTCCAGGACTGCCCATATTCAATCCTGCCCCTGTATCACAACCATTGTTTCCTGTTGTTGGGAACAACAATATGGCTACTCAGAGTTCACCCTTTTCTGCTCCCATGCTTTCGACAAGTATTCTATCAAGCTCTCCAACAGAAGTTAAAGTCTCAATTGACGCACATTCAGGTGCTAACACTTCCATGACAGGCAATTACCAAGCACTAAGCATTCCAGGTTGGATACATCTTAAAATTGATTTATGTAAAAGGCTCTTTTGAATTTTGGTTTTCTATCAACTCTCCCATTTACTGATAAAAAAAAAACATTTTAGAATATACCAATAAAATTGTTTAAGTTCAATTTTTTCTTTTGATAAGTAAGTTCAAATTTATACAAACCATCATTCATGAAATTATATCATTTTATATTCTTGATATTGGGATATCATTGTTATCACTGATGTTTCTGTATGTTATGGCGTGGACTGAGTATTGTTTAATCAGATGTGCTTAGATGTATCTTCTATAAATAATTTGTATAAGAGCCGCTGCTCTCCTTCAGAAACAGTATATTTATCAGGCTATGAATTTCATGCATGTTTAGCCTCTTGAGGGTATGGATTTATTGCTTGCTTGCCTAAGGGCTGTGTGATGCCCATGTTTTTTTAGTACCATATAAAATTAGACTACATTGTCTTTTTAGGACTTTAAACAGAGGAGTCTTCCCGCTTCTGGTATGATTTTCAATTGATTTGTTAAATTTAGGAGATTCCTTGTTTCTCTCTTTTATTTATGTTTCTTATTTTTTTTTGTGTAGTTACTATGCAATTTATCATGTCAATAGGTATATGTAAGAGATTTAGATATTGCCAGTAGGTGTTTGCCAAAAGATAAAAAAATCCTAAAAACATAGAAACGATGCACCTCATAAGATAAGTTCCATCATGGTGTTTAAAGAATGCATTTTTTTTAATCTTGACCATATTTGCCTTAAGTTTCTCAATCTCAGCTTGTACCACTTGGTCAATCTGCCATTGCTCTTGTATCTCTTAGTTTGCACACTTAAATTTAGTCTCTACACATATGTTGAGGAGTAAATTGGTCTCTCCTCTGTTATTTTTGTAAGCTCTCTCTCTCTCTCTGTGCATAGACATATAACCAACCCCTAAGGCTTGGCTCAAGTAGTAAAGGCCTTGGGTTTGGGGGTATGCTCCCCCTAGGTCTAAGGTTCAGATCCCCTTGGGTGCAAACAATCTCTAGGGGCCATCGGACTAGGGGATTTTCCCTTTGAATTACTCAAGGTGCACTTGCGGGAAACTCCTTGCCAAGGGTCTGTGCACCCCCGGGATTAGTCAGGATGATGTTCTTGGACACCCGGTGCTAATAATAATAATAAAAAAAAAGGGACATAAAACCATCACCTAATATATATGTGAACAAAATGTTCTTTTATGAGAAACTTTGCTGCTGCTGCTGTGTGTATTGGGCCTGCTATTGGTATCAATGTTACACCAGTTTGGTTTGTTTTGTTTTGTTTTATTTTTAAGGCGTCTTGTAATTTTGAACTGCTTTCATTGGATACCACTATTTCTAGAAGTTGAACTTTGATACTTGTGTCACGCTGTTCTGCTGTGTACTTGCCCAATGTTCATCTTCCATTCCTAATTGGTGCCTTTGTTTTTTATAATTATGTTGATTTTGTGAATCTTTGTAATTTAATGCCTTTTTTACACTTACTCTAGGTAGGCCATTGATCAATTCACATTCTTATGCATCTGGTCCAAATACTGGTGGTCCTTCAATTGGACCACCCCCAGTAATTGCAAACAAAGCTCCTGCTACAGAGCCAGCCACTAATGAGGTCTATCTAGTTTGGGATGATGAGGCAATGTCCATGGTTAGTCCCTTCCCGCCCTTAAAAGTCTGTAAAGGATGCTTTTGACTATTATAATTCTTACTAAATGTGGCTATTGCAGGAGGAGAGAAGAATGTCCTTAATGAAGTATCAGGTGCATGATGAAACTAGCCAGGTAAGTTATACTACTCTTTAAACTATGGAGTTGCTCGCATCTAACCAGATGGTAGGCTTTGCTTTTTAGCGTTTTCAGATTTGATTTGTTATGCTTTCTTTCTTATTTAGAGAGATTTTCAAAATTTTCCTCTTCAAAAGTGTTACACACTTGTTTAAGAATGTGCTAAGTCATTTAATCATTGTGTTTTTCTTCTGTTAACCCATTCGGTTGATGGGCATGTAAACTGCCATTCGGTTTGCATGCAATGCCACCACTCTTGTGGGCATAAAAAATGCAAGTAGGTATTTACATTATTTTTGCTGGTAATTAGTAATTATTTCGTCAAGCTTGCTGCCAGGATTCTCGAACCTAGCATTGTAGTCAGTCAAGAGCAATGTGTATGTATTTTCTCTTGAGATTTGGATTTACCTGTTGTTATTCAATCTCCCTATGCTTGATTCCGAAGTTTGGGGTTTTGGGTGGAACAAGGTCTTAACCCATCAGATTTTTGCCTATTCATACAATTTGTTTTATGGTCGATCAGTGAATTCAGACTTGGCCAGGTCAGCTTCTTTTGCAAAGTTTGGTATCTCTTGCTTAGGACCAATCTTTATGACATATCTGGTTTGCCCAAGTAGTTGATTGACATGGTTTCTTTCTGATTGCCCGTATGGTAATTTATATGTTTCAGATGAGCTCTATTGATGCAGCCATAGACAAAAGAATATTGGAGAGCAGGCTAGCTGGTCGAATGGCCTTTTAAATCAAATGGGGGCCATGATGAAATGTTTCTGTCAATGCAGCATTGCCGGCAGTCATTTTAACGGCAAGGCAATGTCCTGATCTTGGTTCTCACCGACGTCTTGTAATTGGCCACTTGAAATTTATTCGTGTGTTGTATTCTTTGCAAGAGAGGTTGGAAGTAGTAATTTTTATTTAGGAAAAATCTAGTTGTAAGCATAACTGCACATTAATATGTGCACTAATTTAATATGATTGGTCAAAAAGTAGATTTTATTGAAAATAGTGCTAATTTAAATTTTGAATATAAAAGAATTAGTATTAGTATGCAGATTAGTACGAGACTTTGCTTGTACATAGTAAAATTCTTTTATTTATTTATTTACAGAATGAGGGTCTACAGACAGTGCAAAACATTTTTTTCATTTATATTATTTTTTCTTCTATCCTTGAATTTCATTTAAAAAAAAAAACTAGAATCTGTCCTAGAAGTTAGAACCCTTTTAGCATCTAATCCAGTGCCACCTGTTCTAGAATCATTATGGTTTTATGTCTTTGTACACAACATTTTGCTTCATGGTGCTTCTACTTTTATGAATAGATCGGCTTTTAATATCCCTTTACCAGTAGATTCATGTCAAGAATGGGGGGATTATTGCATCAAGGAAGATATATTTTGATTGAAGAGGAGAAGAAAATTGCTTCTTTGAGGTTTAACCAACCACTTGAGAGGACTAAAAAGAAACCATAGAAGAGAGGACCAAGCGAGGGTAGTTTGGGCTGATCTCTTCTCTTTCTACGGGGGTTTTCTTTTGAAATTTCATATAAAGGTGCAGCAGAGCAACTTATTTGAGAAAGAAGAGTGGAGTTAATGATTTGAGAAAGAGGGAGTGGAGTTAATGATTTGAGCAAAAGCCAGATTACTAATCACTTCTAAAAGAAAAACCTAGATGGCCTATTAATTCCGAAAGAAAAATCTGGATCATCAAGGATGGTTTTTGAACAAGAACGCAGATCAACGAACTCAACAATAAATGAAAATCTATGAAATCTTATCATTCTGAACAGATACTAAGCAACTCTTAAGGTTTATCTATGCAGTATGAATTAGGGGTGGGCAGCGGGGGCCCCGCCCCACTGCTACCCCACCCCGCTCCCGTGTGGCGGGGCGGATTACACCGCCCGGCAACACGGGGGCGGGGTTTACCCCGCCCGTATATAGGGCCCTGGGCAGGGCCGGGGGCGGGATGGGGTGGACCCCCCCCCCCCCCCCCCCCCCCCCAT